>CM060613.1:21145907-21193407 GCA_030578255.1 Tiaroga cobitis
TCACTCAGGGAATGAATCCTGACGGCCCAGAGAGTCATTAAAGAAAATGTTTAAATATTCCATGTCACAACAGTGGCTCAACTATAAGTTTATCAAGCAACGAGAATACTTTTTGTGCGAAAAAACAAACAAAAATAATGACTTTATTCGACTATTCCTTTTCTTCCTTGTAGGCCTGAAACGAGACTTCAAGAGATTTCCACGACGCATGCGCGAGAATTGCGATCTCCTCCATCGTCGTGGAAATCTCTTGAAGTCTCGTTTCAGGCCTACATGGAAGAAAAGGAATAGTCGAATAAAGTCGTTATTTTTGTTTGTTTTTTCGCACAAAAAGTATTCTCGTCGCTTGATAAACTTATAGTTGAGCCACTGTTGTGACATGGAATATTTAAACATTTTCTTCATTGACTTTCTGGGCCGTCAGGATTCATTCCCTTAGTGAGCCTATGTAGGAGTGATCCAGCTGTCACATTTAATCATAAATATCTTCATTTGTGTTCCGAAGACGAACGAAGGTCTTACGGGGTTGGTACAGCATGGGAGTGAGTAATTAATTACTTAATTTTCATTTTTGGGTGAACTAACCCTTTAATGAGGAAAGTTAAAACCTGTTAACTGTCACCCCCCTTTTTTTGAATATACATGAAAATGCACATTTCGAACTTAAATGGTTGTAATTCAAGAATGCTTTGGAATATAGACATAAGATTGGTCTTGTTTTAAAGAAGACATTTGTCAGATTTTTGACGAAGTTAAATAAATTAAGAAAGTCAAACAGAAAAAAAGTTATAGAAGTTTGAGTTTATAGAAATGTACAATGTAAAAAAAAAATATTATTCATATTTTATATAAAATATATATTTTCAAAACCTGGGCTACTGTAAAACGGCAGAAAAATGAAAGCCAAAAATCTGAACAAGTTGTGTTTCAAATTTTAGGTTGATATCTCAAAAAATGATCTTTCAGTAAGATTTTGTTTGGGCGCAGTACCCAACTTTTTCACTAGGTCACAACCAGACTCCATTACTGCCCATATAAGGGCGCCTCCATTTCCATATGTGTTTTGAGTGATCTGAACCATTATTTCCACAATTTTCATACAATTTATGAAGTAGAGATCCTATTCAGAAGTAGTATGGGAAGTTTGGCAGATTTTGATATGAATTCAACCTCTAACAAACACATACAAAGAACACGCATGTGCGTCATAGCTCGCTGCCAAGTTAAGTTCAAGGCTTTGACGCTTGCAGATTGACCACAGGTTCAGCTCCCTCCTACTTCCACTCACTACTACAAGTCTACATCCCTACCAGAAGCCTACGATCGGTCAATGAGCGACGCCTCGTGGTACCATCACAGCGGGGCACAAAATCACTCTCCAGAACATTCTCATTCACGGTTCCATGCTGGTGGAATGATCTCCCCACCGTCATCCGGAATGCAGAATCCCTGACAACATTCAAAAGACAACTGAAAACTCATCTCTTCCGGGAGCACTTAACATAAAAAAATAAAAAAATAAAAAAATAAATAAAATAAAAAATCCTTTCCTCTAAATCCTCGCTTGCCTGGCTTATGCTACTCCGAGCTATGTCTGAACTTTGTATTTTGAGCACTTCTTGCGTTGTTTTTGCCTCTTCACGATGACTCGCTTGGTTTAGTCCTCAGTTGTAAGTCGCTTTGGATAAAAGCGTCTGCTAAATGACTAAATGTAAATGTAAACCCTTTAAGGTACTTCTCAACCATTTGGTAAACCACACTTTAAGTCACTATATTTTATTGAAAAATGCATCAAGCTTAATTGTGCAATGCTAAAAAAATCCACTAGATGGCACTGTGTCTGTGAGCAGCATGCCATTTCAGTGTTCCTTCAAACAGCAAATGACACAGCGAAAATTTGCTCCTCCTTTGATAACGCATATCGGCAGGACTTTTAAAGGAGACTATTTGGTTGACATATTATCGTTTCAGAGGAGTTGTTAAACAGAATTATGTAACTTAATTAAACAAAAATAAGTCTTATAATGGTCAAATATTTTTTTTTAAAACATGCTCTACCAAACGGTTGAGTTGTCCTTTTATGGTAGTGTTGGTCAAATTAGCTAATGTTGGTAAAATTAGCTATTTACAATGAACAAAAGGGTTAGTGTTGTTAAAATGATTAATTTAATATTATTCAGTCACATATTTGATGAAAAATATTTGATCAATATCATTTTTTCACAATTTCTGTACTGTATTATGGTAAATATCAAGAATAAATTTGAAGAATTAATACCAATTCTGGTGTTACTATTAATTTCATAATTTAAAATTGACTATGTTTGTGTATTACTATATGACTAGCATTGTAAGAATACATGGTTTGTAATAAAAAAAAAATTATTGGTCAAGAAAATGCACTTAATATGACTTGTTCTGAATGTTGTTCTTTTATTATGAACAGACGTCTCAACCGTTTGGTAGAGGATTGTATCTAAAATACTGTAGGGTCTAATTAAAAAATGTTTTTGATTTTTGTTATTGTTATCATAATTGAATAAAAAATGCAAAGAAATAATTTTTCCTTTGCTTTTTTCATGGTGCGTACCTTAAAGGGTTAAAGATGCCTACTAATATAGATGAAAAGCAGTACATGAAAAGTATGTCTGATTCAAATGCTGCATCCTTACCTCATCATTTTATATAAGCATTTTTAAGTTGTGTGGCTTTAAGAACCTTAATGGGATAATTATTTATGTATTATGTAACTGCAGGCTGTCTTACTAATCATGTTTGTAAGATCAGTACTCCCACTGAGCAAAAATGAGAATACAGAGAAGAATCCTTTGTGTGTTTATGAAGACAAACAGAAGCAAAAGTAAGATTTCGGTCTGCATTATGTAAAGAATATGGGTACATTGGCAAACAAATGTAATTTCTTTTGGGATTCAGTGAGATGCAAAGGCCAGACCCAGCAAAATTGATCAAGTCAAAAATGTATCTATTATTCGGTCATGGCAAGAAGACAGTCACGGAAACGTCATGCTTTTATATTTATTGATTTCCCAGACATCATAGATTTAATGTTATGCAGTGATTGCACAGACAAATTCTTTAAAACTCTCCTGCAAAGACCCTATCTCCATGGAAACCACAGAGGCTATTTAAAAGTTTTCAACCACCTTATAAAATGGCCGAAAAGGGTTCCCTGTCAAGGGAACTCGAGCTGCGTCGAGACGCGGTGGGAACGCCCTGCTTGATTGCGTCGTGAAGCACGTGTATAATCAGTCCAATGGAAAAGCGAGACGTCATAGGCGGGTGACGTCACCGACCAGGAAGCTATAAAGTACCCCTGAAAACAGACCGCGTCAGCTTCTGTGCCTTCAGCAAGCGCTCTCTGTATACTGTCCCTGTCTATTTATTGTTGTCTGTCGTTACAGAGTATTTCAAAGAATGTATCTATATATATATATATATATATATATATATATATATATATATATTGTCTGTCGTTACCAGTTGTGTAAAGTAACGAATTACAAATACTCTCGTTACTGTAATTGAGTAGTTTTTTTTAGGAATTGTACTTTTTTAAGTAGTATAAAAACAGTGTACTTTTACTTTTACTTGAGTACATTTTAAGTGCTGTATCGGTACTTTTACTGCGCTATTTTCCCTGAACCTGCCGTCGCTACATTTATATTAATATATTTTTATAATAAGTCATCATGTGACTCCATGCGTGATTCCCGTCAAATCAAATCGCGCGCGGAAAACTTTGCATCAAACCAGCATCAACAGACTTCGAGACACCTGGCGCCAATTTATTTTGTTCACGAAGTGACTTTCGGAGTGGATCTTGAGCCTGGAGGAAGTTCATGCATTTGTGTCTTCATATAGGCAAAAAAACAGCGCAAGCGTCACACCTCACACGTGCTTCAGTGTGTGTGTGTGTGTGTGTGTGTGTGTGTGTGGTAAATGAAACTGCGCGTCGGCTGCACCATTCATTCACACAGAATATGCAGGATTCGTATTTAAATTGTCTTTGTGGTTTAATATTCACACTATATCGCGATTTGATTTCAAGTGTACTGAACTGCTTTCTATTTATTCCTCAAAAAATTTACAAATTCCGTGAAATTCCGAGTTATAAATTCCTTTTTTATGACTGGATTTTGTCAGCATTTTAGGGGGGCGGGGGTCGTCCAAAACAATGGTAGGGGAAACGCTGTATTTTTAGTGCTAGCAGTCAAAAATAAAACTGTTGGAGAAATATTGAAATACTGTTTCTTTTTTTCTATGAATCTGTGATAAAAGAGTAAGCTACATTTTCAATTTGCAGGGTATAAGGTGGACTAACATTCATAGCATAATACTCACTACTCACTACTCTTGAGTACTTTTAAAAGGGCTACTTTTTACTCCTACTTTGAGTAGTTTTTAGGACCGGTACTTTTACTCTACTCTCACTACATTTTTTGACAAGTAACAGTACTTTTACTTGAGTATGCTTTTTCAGTACTCTTTCCACCACTGGTCGTTACACAGTATTTCAAAGAATGTATCTATATATATATATATATATATATATATATATATATATTATGGCGAAACAAGAGTACAAGCGTTGTGCTGTTCCCTGCCCTCGTTTCATCACGGGTGGGGACACACATCAGCTTTGTGTGGCTTGTTTGGGAGTGGAGCATGCCCAGTCAGTTCTCGAGGGAGCTGACTGTGTGCATTGCGAACAGCTGTCCGTGAGGACGCTCCGCTCTCGCCTGGCGTTCTTTGAGGAGGACGGTTCGGTGCGCGTTCCCAGAGGTGCGGGTTCCGCTGCTGCCGAGGCACAGCGTCGACGCACATCTTGGGGTTCGCAAATGGATCTGACAGCGGGGTTTGAGACGGGCTCTGCCCCAAAGGTCAGTTTGGTTGTTCCCTGCCGGTTCGGCGTTACAGGGCACCGAAGTGGCTGTTCGACTAAATCCAGAGGCCAGTCTCGAGAGACTGGTACCCTTAGTAGAATTTATGGGAGCGTGGAAACTACTGCCAAATATATCTCATTGGGTCCTGCATATAATGGTGGTTTGTAACGATAGATTTGAAGGACGCGTACTTCCATATTTCCATCCATCCTCATCACAGGAAGTTCCTGAGGTTTGCTTTCGGGGGAGAAGCATACCAATATCGGGTTCTTCCGTTTGGCCTAGGTTTATCACCCCACACTTTCACGAAATGCGTGGATGCAGCTCTGGCTCCCTTGAGACTCCAGGGCATCCGCGTGTTGAACTATATCGACGATTGGTTGATTTTAGCTCAATTCGAGCAGATGGCAGTTCGGCATCGAGATTAGGGTTAGGGTTAGGGTCACATGAAGATACTGGGGTTAAGGCTCAACACCAAAAAGAGTGTGCTCCTTCCTTCTCAGAGGACCACTTTCCTAGGTGTAGTTTGGGATTCGACAACAATGCGAGCACAATTGTCTCCAATTCGTATTACTTCGATTCTCACAGCACAGCCGTAAAGAATGTAATACTAGGCCAATCACTCATTGTGAAACGGTTTCAGAGACTGTTGAGTCTCATGGCAGCTGCGTCCAACATAGTAACTTAGGGCCTTCTTTACATGAGACCCTTGCAGTGGCTCGGGACCAAGGGGTTTTCTCCGAGGGGAAATCCGTTTCGCATGATCAAGGTCACGCGGCGATGCCTACGTGCCTTGGTCATGTGGAACAAACCTTGGTTCCTCACCCAAGGCCTAGTGTTGGGGGCTTCTTGTCGACGCGTAACGCTATCGACGGATGCTTCCCTCACAGGTTGGGGAGCGGTCATGAGTGGTCGCTCGGCCAAGGGTCTTTGGCAGGACCATCTTCTTTCCTGGCACATAAATCGTCTAGAAATGATGGTGGTGTTTCGAGCACTCAAACACTTCCTGCCAGACCTGAGAGGTCACCATGTGCTTGTCCGTACGGACAACACGTCGGTGGTCTCATATATCAACCATCAGGGGGGTCTGAGGTCACAACATCTCTGCAAACTGGCTCATCAGATCCTCCTATGGGCCCAGGGGAATTACTGTCTCTCAGTTTATAAAGTTTATAAACTCAGGTCAGTTTATATTCCAGGGCATTCAAATCAGGGAGAGGATATCCTGGCGAGGCAGGGGCTGAGGCCCGGGGAACGGAGACTTCACCCCGAGGTGGTGAAGCTCCTTTGGGAGAATTTCAGTCAAGCTCAGGTCAACCTTTTCACATCGTCAGATTCAACACATTGTCCCATGTGGTTCTCCCTCACGCACCCAGCTCCCCTCGGGCTGGATGCGATGGTGCAGGTGTGGCCGAGGCTACACCTGTATGCTTTTCCGCCCATATCTTTGCTCCCGGGAGTTCTGGAGAGGGTTCGCCGGGAAGGGGTCCGTCTATTGTTAGTAGCCCCGTACTGGCCGGCCCGAGTTTGGTTCTCGGACCTAGTGTCCCTTCTAGACGGCTCTCCCATGGAGATTCCAATCAGGAGGGACCTTCTGTTCCAAGCAGGGGGCATGATTCTTCACCCTCTCCCAGAGCTGTGGAAACTGTGGGCTTGGCCCCTGAGGGGGCTCAGCTCATAGAATCAGGTCTCTCGATTGAGGTCGTGGAGACCATACTCCAGTCTAGAGCTCCCTCCACGAGAAAACTATGCTTTTAAATGGAAACTGTTCTCCACCTGTTGTGGAGAACGTCTTACGTATCCTGTTATCTGCCCTGTTGGTACAGTACTTGATTTTCTGCAAGAAAGTTTTTCTGCTGGATTATCTCCTTCCACCTTGAAGGTGTATGTGGCGGCTATATCTGCTTACCACACTCTTTTGAGTGGTGCTTCATTAGGGAGAGATCCTCTCATTACTCATTTTCTCCATGAGACACTGAGGCTGAGGCCTGCATTGCGCAATAGAGCACCGGCCTGGGATCTGGCCGTTGTACTGGAGGGCTTGGCTTTGGCTCCCTTCGAGCCCATTGAAGAGGTTTCAGAAAAGTTCCTTACTCTAAAAACTTTATTTATCATTGCTATTTCGTCTATCAAGAGGATTGGTGATTTGAAAGCCTTGTCGGTTGCTCCTTCATGCCTAGAATTTGCACCTGGCATGGTGAAGGCCTTTCTTCGCCCTAGGCAGGGTTATATCCCAAAGGTCCCTAATAACGTTACGGGTTCAATTGTGCTGCAGGCCTTCTGTCCTCCAACCTTTAATACACCAGATCAGGAAAGACTTTATCTGCTGTGCCATGTTCGGGCATTGGATGCTTATGTGCACAGAGCTACCCTGTGGCGTAATTCAGATCAACTATTTGTCTGTTTTGGGTCACCTAGAAAAGGTAACCCTGCTTCCAAGCAGGTTATGAGTAAGTGGATAGTCGAGGCTATTTCACTTGCCTATGAAGCGGCTGGTCAGCCATCACCTTTGGCTGTCCGGGCCCATTCTACCAGGAGTATGGCTGCCTCAAAGGCTGTGTTGTCGGGGGTCTCCATCAATGACATCTGTGATGCGGCAGGTTGATCCTCACCTCATACATTTGTGAGATTTTATGGCTTGGATCTTGGCTCCACTCCAGGTTTCGGGGTGTTTACTCCTTAGTGTGCGCGGTGACTTCACACAGGACAGACATTTGCTACTATGGCGTTGTGGGTATGGTATTCTCACCGCGTCTCGACGCAGCTCGAGTTCCCTTGAAAGGAAACGTCTCAGATTACGCATGTAACCCTGGTTCCCTGAGAGGGAACGAGACGCTGCGTCACCCTGCCATACTCCCTGCATGCCTGTGATCGACTTACTTCGGCTTTTCAGAAGCTGACGCGGTCTGTTTTCAGGTGTGCTTTATAGCTTCCTGGTCGGTGACATCACCCGCCTATGACGTCTCGCTTTTCCATTGGAATGATTATACACGTGCAATCACGCAGGGCGTTCCCACCGCGTCTCGACGCAGCGTCTCGTTCCATCTCAGGGAACAAGGGTTACATACATAACCTGAGACGTTTTTTGAGAGAGTTCAAATTTTTCAAGGAACACTGACCACATATTTCAATGCAGGACTTATTTGCAAATACACCTACAGGTATAAGTGCAAAGTATTATTGTTGTTGTGATTCATGTTTAATTATTAATAAAATATGCCCTCATTGTTGACTCCGGTCGGTCTGCTCTGTATATAAATTCAAGCTGTGTCTAAGAATGCCCAGGAAAATGACATTCCAGTATTATTTCTCCATCAAAGCTTTCCAGCAGGTACATCTCACTTAGGCACAGTACACATGCACTCTCGAATAAACAAACAAATCATGTGGCAAATCAAATTCCGCTCAAGTGTCTGCTTGTGAAGGAGCCTGTTCTCCGGTTCCTGCAGTCCTGCGTGGATTATCTACACCTTGACTGAAGATGCTCACTGTGTTTGTATTTCGTCTGGAAACTGAAGCAGCAGAACAGCATGACCACTGCTCATCTCTTATGTTCCAGACATATGTCTTAATGCTCATGTCTTAATGTTCCATACATAATAGTTATTCATAAAAACATATTTAGAAAACTAAAATAATTAGGGCTGTAGAACAATAGAAAAAAGAATCCTAATAATTTCATGAAACCCTGATGTACATTATTGATGAAACCTATTATTGATGTACATTTTATGAGAAATACACATTATTGTCCAAACACATTATTGTGGCGGATAAGTAAACCAGACATCACAAAAAGTCAAATTTCTAATTCAGTTTAGTTTTTTTTCTGAGCAAGTGCAAAAGGTTTTTTAAAGATTTCAATGCACTGTAAAGTACTAGGGGACAATAAAACAAGTTTAACGACTCTTCAAAATCCTAGAGGTTTGCTAGAGGAGTGTGGTTTGCAGAACTTCGCACACTGGATGTTTTAAATATGAAAACATAAATAAATAATAATAATAATAAATATTTCAGGATCCTTCATTATAAATTTGTAATGCATTAAAATTGTCCCAAATCCTTGTTAATGTACATAAAGACTTCATCCTAGTTTATAATATTTTGTAGATTTTACAGTCATACTGTACATGTTAATATTAGAAACGGTTCTACTAGTTAGATGCTATATATGATATATTCTTTTAAGGTTAATTTATGACTCTATTGACTCTGATAAACTGTTTGTTTGTTTTTAGAACAGAGATTACTGTTCTCCCACGATTCTGAAAACAAAACATTAGACAACCAAATATAAATGTCTTAAATGTTATAAATGAGTATTTTTTAAAAACAAATTAAATAAATGTATTTAGTAAAAAATCATTTGAAAATAATGAATGAAGACTTGTTTTGTCCAGTTTTTGAACCAATCTCTTGGTTCTTTACTTTAATACTTTCATTATTATTTAATGTTTGCAACACAGAAATAGCAATAGAATACTGTAGTTGAAAAGATTGTTTGTGAAGCTGTTTCAAATATAAAGCGTACACGAGTGCTGTTCTCTCCGGCTCAGCGGCAGCCTGACAGCAGGTTTAAATATTCCACTGTAATCGTAATTTCAAAGGTTTAATAGACATAGCGGAATCATTGTCATTTAGGAATAAGATCACGTGTGAGTTTGAATTGAGATTGCAAACTTTCAGCGATTAACTGTGCATACATGTAGAGCAGTCCCGGGCGCAGCACAATCATTTTTCTGCACAACAATAACTGAATCTTTGACGACTGAATAAGTGCAATTCACCTTTAATCAACAAGAGTATGTGATACTCAATGATGAAGTGATGTTTCACTCAGTTACCGCAGGCAGAAAACCCAAAAATTAGGAAGTATCATCAGCAAAACTTGAAAATTCAAATGGTGGCTCTGGTGAAGAAGCTGTCAGCGATCAAAATATTGATTTTGAAGATGTTGAAAAGGATAGTTTAGAGAATATGTTTGAGATCGTGAATATGAGCCAGATGCTGTATGTAGCCTACTGGGAAATGAGCTCTGACGAGGACAGTGATGATTTTATAAACATCATACTGAACCCTTTCAAGCTCCAAAAGGTAACAAAATATGCTTTATTTTATTCTTCTGTAATTGTTACTCTATATCAGGAGAGTTTTATATTATCGCGACGTGTTCGATATAATTGATAGGTAAAACATTCATGCATTTAAATGGTAATTTTGAACTTTTTCCACCTGTATTATTATGGTGGTCATCAGTATATTGCATCTTAAACATTTATTTTATTGAGCAGGTTAACTTTAATGATATGGTTATTTAAAAAAAATTGTGAGACCACAATCGGTGGAATTGATTACACAAGTTTTGAAGGAGATTATTAGGCAAAAATGTATTCAAATTCAGCTAGTCAAACAACATCCACAAAATTACAACAAGCTAATGCAGCTTATCCATTGACTAATGCTATAATTTTTCTGAAATGTTTTTCCTCCCTTGTTTGTTAGATTCATATTCTGATTAATTAATTCAGTTTTTATTCTGTTAGTTTCGTGTGTCCAATGTGAGACCACCTGAGCAGAACTCATAATTAAATTCTCTCTTTATACAGTTACTTTTAAAACTGCAGGAAATGCATTTTGAGGTGCTAAACAGATCAGCTGCCAGTTCATTTTTGTTTTTACCATCAATAGATTTCTAAGCTACCTCAGTCAACACAGTCTGATCCCAACAGGCGACAACATCAAACTGAAAACCCCACATAAATACAACACAGAGAGAGGAGAGGTTATGAAACCGGTGATAAATAGATTAATGTAGCAACATGCAGTGGTGTGTGTTAATAAAACACAGTTGTAGCACTGTAATAGGTTGGAGTTCAAATGAGCTCTTTGTGCCTTACACATTTGTTCAAGTCGTGAAATGTTTGATTTAACCAATTAATGACCCTTAGAGGCTCTAATGAAGTAATTAGCTAAATCTTTGGCCAGTGGTGTGTAGCTGCAATCTGCATGTGTGATCCTTAAGAGTTATGAGCAATGCTAATACATATTTGTTCACTTCAGATAGCAGCATGACAATTGTGTGTGTTAAAGCTGAGGCTGGATTAGTGAGGTTTCTATGGTTACTAACAGCACAAAAGACTACTGCTTATTTGTAGTCTTTTGTCTAATAAAGACTACTGCTTATTTGTAGTCTTTTGTCTAATAAAGACTACTGCTTATTTGTAGCCTTTTGTCTAATAAAGACTACTGCTTATTTGTAGCCTTTTGTCTCTTATGCAATGTTCTTCTCATAATAATCTTAATATTCTCTCTTCTCAAATACACACTTAATGTCACAAATGAGCCAGTGTTTCTGCATTTAAAATAGGGTGATTCTACATTAAAGTGACTGAAAACATGTTCTACAAGTGTACTGTCTTCTGACATGTTCCTGGTCTTATTGGATTGAACAGTACATTGCTTCAAAGAATAACTTTGTCTTTGTAATTTTGCATTATAATAGAATAACTTCTCTACTACTCCTCTGAAATGACTTTTTCTTCTGCTGTCATTAAGGCTGTGCCGGCTATTTTTTGTCATTGTTCATGGCATCATATCTTAACAAGAGTTTTAAAATTGCAGCATTTCTCAAGCACACTGCAAATTATTTGGTTCTACTTGCTACATCTGGATAGAACAAAGTCAACACAGTTTCCTCTAATCTCTTTAGTGCTGAGCAAAACCAAATGCTGAGCCACATTTTAAACAAGCTTTCATGGCAGGATTAACAATATTTCCCAAACTATATATATGGTCAAAATGTGACTTGCAACATTATATCTGGTTTTTATAGAGCAGCACTGTGGCTCTGGGTAATTTTAATTGTGACAAAAATGAGGAGGCATGAAAAAGACAAGCTTCCAGGCCTTTAAAAACATTCAGGACTAGTGCCACCCATGATGTAAGGTAAGAAAAAGATTAAACTTGTCAACACTTGTCATCTTATTTACTGTCTGAAAGTTATCATTTCTCTTCTTTCTTTTGGCCTCAATTACATCTCTCCTCCACTCTTCTCCTCAAAATCTTGGCTGATGTTTCTTTCATCTGCCAAACATCTCTCTGCCTGTCAGTATCTGCTGCCCTGACGTCTGTGAAGGTGTCTGGAGTAAAGAGTTGATTGCTTTGAAGTACTTGGACTGTGTAATTCACACTTTGGATAGGATGTTGGTCAAAAGTAACAACTTGCCACTCAATGCACTGAGAATTAACTCAAAATGCAACTGACTGACATTTTATAGGTTCACTGAAAGTATAGTGTATTGTGTCGCTTTCGCTACCACCACAAATTCACTTACTGTAAACCTAATAAGTTGACAAAACTCTAAAAATTTGAGGTAATCAGTTGTATTATATTTTAAGTCAAGAAATTCAAAGTTTAAGTTAGCAGGACGGGTAGATTTTTATTTTGTACTCATACATGTTACTTGCTCTCAACTTGAAATATTGGAGTAAGCTAATTCACATTTAACTTAAAATTATCATGTAATCTGGAAACTTGGCTAGCTTAAACTAGCTAATTGGTTGCACAATGCTTTGGTAGCATTAGCATAGCATAGCAATTACTGAACGAGTAAACATGTATCTGTTCTCTAACTAAGCTCATGCTCATGCTCATTGGTAACCAACCCCCCCCCCCCAACAACAAAAAAAATCATTACTGCAAAATATTAAACACTACTAAATCTCTCACTTAACATTAATCTTGCTCAAAAATATAATTTAGCACTTAATTTTAGCATTTACTCTCCCTTTCGAGTGCCATGGCAAAGCATGTTGTGGTATAGAAATCCCAGCCCAGTTTCAGTTAAATTTGAGTTTGTCTAAATTAAAAGAAACAATTTCATAAAACTCAAAACAATTAAATAATTCAGATTACTTCAAAGGTGTCAGTTTTGTGAACTCAAAAGAAAAAGAAAGATCAAATACCCATAAAAGTTCATTTGATTGAAATTATTTGTTTAATTTAAGTTTACTCAAACCAATAAATTATTCTTTTAAATTATTGAGCATTAGGGTTTACAGCTCTCAAGCACACAGGCTGTTAAACTGTTTTCCTGGCTGACCACTGCTCGTGGCAGACAGTAAATATCCCTGGCAGATCTATATGAGGGACACAGATGCTTCACAACATGTGGTTATAGCTTCATGAATGAACTGTTGTGCAGAGGAAACATTAATTTACAAAGTGTATTTGTCCTGACCTACACCTGCCTGGAAACCACACACCCAAAAAATAAAAAAAAATGCACCAAAGCCCCCATCTTACACAACCGTCTGTCTCTCTCTCTTAACAGCATATACCTGTCAGTACTCTGTGAACAGAGACATCACGTCATCTCTATCTTTGCTGATTCCAGAGCTCACTGACATGTGTCATATAACATTTATTTCCGGTTGTGCGCGCAAATATATATTTTTGTGTTGGCAGCCTGGGCTAGTTTTGATATTATTTTTGTTGAGACAGTTGCATCAGAAAATTGCATTCATTATTTGTCTTAAATAAACCATATTTAAATAACATTAAATATTTTACAGAGGAGGCTTTCTTACAACTGAGCAAGATAAAGGGAACAGTGCATGGGTTTCTTGCTGAAAAATGCAGCATCCAGGTACAGCGTATGTTTTGCATGCTGGTTGCTGGTTTGCTACACCAGCTCAGTTTTGCTTGAGAACAGCATGTTGGTCCACCAGCTACACCAGCACTATACTAGTATAAACTAGCCTAGACCAACATGCTGGTTTATGATGTATATTTTAGCAGGGTTGCAAGAAAAAAGAGATAATATTTTATTTTAATAACACATTCGTTTTTGTTTTTATTTCTTACTGTTAAACACTAGGGCTCTACTCTACTGTTAAACACTAGGGAATAATGACCTCTGGCAAGCGTTTAGAAAGCAGAACAAAATAATACAATAATACATAAAGTCAGTAAATGTTTTAAAACTTATTATATTAAAGATATTTAATATGTTAAGTTAATGCATTGACTTACAGACCTAAAATAACTTCCAGTCAAAAGTTTGGAATCTTTAATGTTTTTGAATGTGTTTGCTCACAGAGCCTGCACTTTAATTGATCAAAAAATACAATTAAAAATCATTAATATCAAAATTAATAATCAGCATCATTACTCCAGTCTTCAGTGTCACATGATCCTTCAGAAATCATACTAAAATGCTGATTTGATGCTCAAGAAACATTTCTTATTATTATCAAAAAATGAAAACTACTTAATATTTTTGTGAAAACTGATAAAAAAAAATTCTGTTACATTTACAATAAATTTGTTTGTGAAAAGTGTTTCATCAGAGCACAGCTAATTATCTACCAAATTTAATCTCCCTCTCAGAAGTGTTTTTTTGCAGGTGTTTTGTTGAAAGCTGTGCTTTATGAATGGTGTTGTACCGTTGAATGAACGGGTGAAATGTCAGAGAACATGAAATTTTCAACTCAACTTCAACTCCATCTCTCCCTCTTTTTATGGCTAGAAGAGCTCTAAACACCTGCCAGAACAAAGTGCCAGTCAAATATCTACTATCAGCCAGTTATCCTCGCCAAAATCATGCACTGCCTGCTGCTATATATATATATATATATGTCGGTCTCACATAATTTGAAGTGCAGTACTGGATTATTTTCAGGTGTAGACTGTGCAATAGAAAGATCAAAATAACAAACAGAAGGCTATGAACCATTAGAAAGGCACCATGCTCTTATTCCAGAAACCATTACTGAACCGAAAGATGCAGTAACACATATTTATGTCAGTTTACACTTTATGTGGCAAGGTTATATCACATCACAAAAAGCAATAAAAGAACATTTATGTTTTCTTTCTGCAATCATTTTGTGTCCCACAGAGCACTGGAATTTCAGGTATTGCTATAGCAATGTATACTACTCGATTGTATTTCATATTGTGAAACCTTCTGTATATGAAAGAGGGGTTTTCTGTGGTAACCAATTTGCCAAGATTTAAACATGATGAACTCTTTGTCCTGTAGCAATAAGCTGCTATTGCAACTATCATTCTTTTGACTGGAAAATCTCAGGATGATACACACACTCAGCACCGACTGATGGAATTTGTCAGAACCAATTCATCTCTTTATTCTCTCTCTCTCTCTCTCTCTCTCTCTCTCTCTCTCTCTCTCTCTCTCTCTCTCTCTCTCTCTCCAGTTTTTCTGCAGCTTTGCCTCTGTTGCGGTGTGTATTCATATTCTCCTTTTCTCTTCTCTTTTTGCCGTCTGATTCAGATTGTTACTCACCGACTGTTTCCGCCGTACTATGAGTTCCGATTATCCACAGGCATTTCAAGCACTGAATGCTGTAATATATGCCATTTAAAATTAAGGATAATTTTAATACATTATTTTGCCTCTTATGCTACTCCACAGGTGTTCTCGTTTTCAGTCTAACTCTGTTGTTGTTGTTGTTTTTTCAAATATAGAAAGATGGAAAGCTGAGTGTTACAAGCAGGAGACCTTCTGTCCATGTAAATGGATTGTGTTCCAAAATAAATTAGATTCACTGGTGTAATAGAAAAGAATAAGGCAGGCACAAGGTTAAGGTCTACAAGAACAATTTTCCAAGAATCAAAGCATAATGTCTCCATTTCCAGGCAATTAGGGTTTACTTTAGGGAACGGTCAAGTGCATTCCATTTTCGTAAGATAGTAAATTCTTATTTTGGAGCAAATCCTGGCACTTGTTACTTAAACTAATATACAGAAAATCTCACAAGAGTCATACTGGTTGTAGGCTTGTATTTTCAAGAAACTGAGTAGTTAAATTCATTAGAATCACTGATTTATTTAGACTTTCATGACCATCAGTGCTCATAACAGAAGCAATACAGACCCTGCTGCTCCTCATTTTAATGTGTTTGACTAATGAAGACATCAACATTTAATTTGCAATTCCAACAGAATCAAAGGGGCATAATACATATTAATCAATTTACCCACTGCTCTTGTGGTTTAGAATAAAATACACAGCAAAATGTTTTCAGTTCAACTGAATTAATCCACTACATTAGTTTTAACCAGCAAAAGTTATTTCTTAGGACCAGATCCTTATTTATGCAGAAATAGCTAAGGTAAAATTAACGCATTGTAAAAGTGTGCTTGGTACGTTTTTGCCTGTTTTATTTTTTTCCAGTGGTTTTGGACTTCAGGACGGCTTGTTTAGACATTTTTATTTTTCCACTCGTTCTGTTTGGACTGGTGATAGTGAATCAACATGTTTGGACTTGCTGACATTTTGTAAACCTTGAGTCAAATTTTACGTTTGACTGCTTGTTTGAACATTTTTCTTTCATCTCGCACACATTCGATTTGAAGCACTGGTGGATTGTATAAAATCCATTCCATAATTTTAGGCAATGCTGTTTGGTTGTTGTGTTGTGTCTGTAGTATGCAAATTGTGTTTTGTTTAGTTGCATGTTTTGTTTAGATGTTTGTTTGTTTTGCTTTGTAAACCCTTTGGGTTACACTTTATTTCGACGATCCACTTTAGACATTACCTATAACTTTGCAACTACATGTCAACTAACTCTCATTAGAGTATTAGTAGACTGTCAGGTTAGGTTTAGCATAGGTTGTGGTGGGTTGATGTTATAAGTTGTAGTCAGAGGTGGACAGTAACAAAGTACATTTACTTGAGTACTTAAGTAAATTTTTTGAGTATCTGTACTTTACTTGAGTATTATTTTTTCTGGAAAATTTTTACTTTAACTTCACTACATTTGAAAGACAAATACCGTACTTTTTTACTCCACTACATTTCATTCAAGGTCCTTGAGTAGAAATCAGTAACGTCAGTCAGGGGATGATTTTGTTATAGGTGTTGCATTTTGGTTGGAAATGAAACTCGGTTGACGTCAGAAACCGACGTCGGGTTGACGTCAACATCCAGGTAGTTAACAGGTAGTTAACAAAGTTACCTAAAGTCAGGAGAATGTCTAAAGTGAACTTTCGAAATTTAGTTATATAATGCTTTGTACAATAAATTATCTTGAAACCTGTCTGGAAGCTTGTTTCCACCACAGAATAAAAATAAAAAGGTATTGCTACTTTTTATCTCAAAATTCAGACTTGTTTTCTCAGAATTGCAAATTTACATCTCGCAATTCAGAATTTTTTCTCAGAATTACATGATATAAACTCACAAATGCAGGTTCTAAATTCAGAATTGTGAGACATTTACCGCAATTACCAATTACCTTTTTATTTTTTTATTCTGTGGCAGAAATAAACTTCCATAGAAAGCAATATATAAAGTAAAAGTTATTATTATTATTATTATTATTATTATTATCATCATCCTTTTTTTTTTTTAGTAGCTGTGATGCTGCTTGTGTGATCTTCCCCATGAGGGAGCAACTTGCTCCATAAAGAATAAAACACGATTTGTTATTATTTTTAAAATCTGATATGAATGGAGTCTTCATCTCACCTGAGCCTATTGCTTATCAAAAGTTCTGAGTATTTTTTGTATTACCCAAAAAAATCTGAATGCACACTTTTTACGATGTTGAACTGCCATAGTTAAATCAGCCTAATATTTCTAGTGGAAATTCGTTTTGGATATTGGACATTTTCGTTTAAAGTGGACCATCGAAATAAAGTGATACAATTCTTTGTGCAGTAAATTGCATTGATATACCTGCCTGAAAGCACTATAGTAAAGGCTACTATAATCATTACTATTTTCATCATTACTATTTTTATTAGTAGTCGGTGATGCTGCTGGTCACGTGATCTTGCCCATGAGCGAGCGACCCTCTCCATTAAGATTAAAAGAAGATTTGTATTATTTTTTTGAAAACTGATATAGGCTATGAGTCTTTCTCTCATGCGGAACGGCATTATTTATCAAAAGGATTTTTTATTAGCAAAATAGAAAAGAAAAACTAACCCACACTATTTACAATGTTGAAATTCGTGGTGGATGTTGACAATTTTCCTTCAAATAGTATTAGGTATTAACTTATTAGCGACGCTACGCAACAGGTTGTTCCTTTTGATAAGACACTTGCTTGTAGTAGCTATTAGAAAAAAAAAATCCAACGCAATTCAAACAATAACCAAATCAATACAGAAATATATAAGGAAATAATCCACTCGTTGCAAGCAAGGAAAGAGCTGTGCGCGCTCACCTGTAGAACAGTTTTAGCAGTTATCGAGGACACGACTGTGGTGCATATAAATTCATCCTTCATCAATCGCTGTCCCATGGTGAAAAGCATCGGAGTAGCCAGGAGGAAAGACGCGATCCACATGGCGCTGATGAGTTTCTTGGTGCGGCTCCGCGACATGATGCTCTTCGCCTTGAACGGGTGGCAGATGGCCATGAAGCGCTCCACGCTCAGGCTGGCGATATTGAACGCCGTCGCATACGAGCAGCCGTCCCGCAGAAAGTAGTACCCTTTACAAACAGCCTCCCCAAAAACCCACGGGTGATGAACCCAGATGAAGTTGTATAACTCGATGGGCATGCAGAGGATCAAGATGAGCAGGTCGGATATGGCCAGACTCGCCAGGTGATAGTGCACCGTACTCTGGAGGTTTTGGAGAGATTTTTTCGTGAGAAGTGTGTACAGGGTGATCGAGTTCCCCAAACACCCGATTACAAACAATAGCACATAAATCACAGTGACGAAAACTTTAGAATAGATGTCTGTATTCACGTCCAAATCCTCTTCGGAGACGTGCTCCGTTTCATTATCCAGAAATGACTGGGACCGGTTCGCCGAAGAGAGAAGTGTCTGCGTTAAGATGCGCAAGTCTATGAAGTTGCCGCCTGGTAGCGTAGTATTAACCTCCATGGTAGTCGTTAAATATCAACACATAATAATAACGATTGCCAAATTAATAGCGCTTTCCTTGCAAAGCGTTTCACATTTGTGCATTTGAGGAGCTATGCGTAAAGCTGGTGAAATACTGGCCACTGCTCTAAACTTACTCTCTCACAGGTCTGTGAAAGCGAGACGTCCACAGACGCTTTTATATGAGGAGGCGTAGGAACGCAAACCTTGAGCAATGACGCAGTGCCATTTAACGATTGGTGTATTTCTATTGTGAGGCTGAGCTACCTTGAACACATTTATAGAGTCTCAGTTCTGACTGTTTTATTGAAATGTCCTGAATGTAAGCATAAACCAAGTGGTTTTAAAACGTGTTGGATGCTGATTTTACATTTTCCTTGGCTACAGTGTAAAATATTATGATTATTTCCTAGCATTTTTGTTTCCATTTTTCCATCCAATTTGTAACTATAATTCCGGTCATTTCTACTCCACTTTATGAATTTTCAGCGTTTTCTTCATTTGTAACTGAATTATAAATGGCCAAAAAAACAAACCAATATTCTGTACCTACTCATCAATGGTTGTCCCTTTTGCTCCACTTTAATTTTGGCCACTTAAAAATTAGGGTATCAGGCTTGAGTTCTTGGTTTGAGTAGCCTAGATTGAAAAAATGTCTGCGTCCGAAATCGCATATTCTCTTGAGTAGGTTATTGAAAAAGTACTTAATTCACGACTGCTAAAGAATTATGTTCTATGTAGTATTAGTGTGTGTAGTATGAATGTAATCTAGACGTACAACATTTGCCATGCTGTTATTATCATGTGACAGAGAAGGGTCAGTTGCATCACTTCAAAAGATGGCGCTGCTCTGCAGGCGACATGGAGGAGGGTTCTTGCTGCAAGTTATCTGTTTGTTTCTGTCGTATTTGTTTATTGTTAGTTCTCTGATCGTACAATGGACATTTAAACGACTACATGCGAGCACTGGCTGGAACAGCTGGTCGTATACGAGTGGACCACGAGGACTGATAAACATGAAATGGATCACCGTAGCGTGGTTAATTTTGACTAGCTGCGTGGTGCAAGGAGTCACAAACAGGATTGTGGATACCAGACAGCCGATATACAGCAGATCGGAGCTTCTGGATTTGCGGAGTCGAGTTTGTGAGCTATCATCGAGTAACCTTACGACGGATATACCGGAGGAGCTACTACGGCAATCAAGGCCCGTTCCTGGTCGGGTTAGGAAGCGGGGCAGGAGAGGCGGCGTCAGGCAGCGTGTCCGGAGAGCTTCCAAACTACCTCTGCCGCCAGTGTTACTTTGTAACCCTCGCTCCTTGCGGAACAAGTTGGACAAGCCGCGCACACAAACGGGGGTCTGCTATGAGTATCGTGAGTCTGGACTGATGGTTTTCACAGAAACGTGGTTGTGTAAGGATGTACCAGACAGTTTCATACAAATTGACGGTTTTTCCCATTTACGTTTGGATAGAGATGAGAATTCGGGAAAGAGATTTCCCTGCTGCAATTTTGCGATTAGAGAAATTATTTGTAACCCTGATCTTGAGCTACTGTGTATTACTTTGCGGCCATATTATTTGCCAAGGGAATTTACTAACATATTTGTCTGTGCAGTGTATGGATATACACCTAGTGGGAATGTTCATAAAACAGCAAGTCAAATTGCAGATTGTGTTCACAAGCACTTACAAGTTAAGCCTGATGCACCTTTTTTGAATCTGGGATATTTTAATCAGTGTGGATTGGAGAGATCCTTACCAGGTTTTTTTCAATATGTGAAGTGTGGAACGAGGAAAAATAACACCCTTGACAAGTAGTATGGCAATATTAAGGATGCTTATGTGGCTAAAGCCAGACCCCCCCCCCCCCTCAGTAATTCTGACCATAACGTTATTCATCTGCTCCCCACCTATCGGTCAGTTTTTAAGACAAGTAAACCAGTTTCTAAGGTCGTTAAGGTGTGGTCAAGTGATAGTATAGAGGAACTGAAAGGATGTTTCCTCTGCACTGACTGGGACATTTTTTATCAGGATTCAAATATAGATATGATCACTGAAACAATCACCAAATATATATCCTTTTGTGTGGATCTAATTATCCCTCAAAGAGTTATTAAGAGGTATCAAAATAACAAACCATATGTCACAGGGGAAATTAAAGATTGCATCAAAAGGAAAAAATGGCCTACAGACTGGGGGACACAAGGGTTCTTAAGGCAGCTCAAAAGGACCTCAATCATCATTTGAGGATGGCACAGACACAATATAGAGAACGGGCTGAACAACATTTGGGAAATTGTGACACAAAAGAATTGTGGAATTCAATCCGGGGAATGACCAACATGACCTCGACAAGGAAGCCATTGTTCGCCGGTAATGAAACTGATAGGGCAAATGAACTGAATAATTTTTATATGAGATTTGAGTCAGACACTTTTAAGGAGTGTTGTGATATTTTAGGTAATATAAGCGATGTATAGTAATATAGTGATGATGATAGAATATTAATAGATTCAGGGGATGTTACAAGTGTTTTTAAAAATGTATGTTCTAGTAAGGCAACTGGACCAGATGGTATGTCATGTTTTCTTTTAAAGACATTTGCTGAGGAGCTCACACCTGCCTGGCATCGGCTTTTCCAGCTCTCAATTGACTCATATACAGTACCAGAGCTTTGGAAAAAAATCTATTATAATCCCAATTCCAAAAAAGTCTTGTCCTCAAGGCAATAATGATTATTGGCCAGTGTTGCGTAAGTTGCTTAAGCTACGGGAACCCATTGTCAACGCCGTGCGTGCCAAGCATCCGCTGCATGAGACCCGGGGAGACCCGTGGAACAAACATGCAGAACAACGGTGGCCAGCAACGCGGGCCAGCACATGTAATAGAGAAAGAAAAGAAAGAAAGAAAGAAAGAAAGAAAGAAAACAAAGATACTGCATTCATTTTAACCTGTTATAGTTACAGTAATGTCCCATTCATTGCATCCATCATGTCCTATGAGACTGTCTATAGCACTTACAGGTCACCAAATCGGAATCCAGATGCTTTAGGCAGTTTATAGCTATAGTGGTTTGGCTCAGTTCTGTGTAGATTAATTACCATTTGGATGTAAATGTAACCCCCTTTCTCATGTTAATTAGATTTCACAGTGATCAAGTTTGAAATAATTCTCAATGGCCCATCCTGATAACCATTTTATAATTTATGGCCGTTATTAAAAGTAGAGTAATCACTTGATTTTCTGTATAGAGCCATTAGTTTGTTTTTTTTACACAGCAGAAACTTTGCCTGCTGTTGTAGTTAATACCTAGTTCTGGCATGAAACTCTAGATGGTGCAGGCTAATAGGTCTTTAACTCATTCAGTAGCAATCACGTGTAACGGGTGTCTGCAGTATTTAACAATTAATTAATTAAATTGATATTGGTGCAGATAATTCATCAGAAGATTCTTTTTTAGCTAGTAAAGGAGGTAGCTGGTTGTGGTGAGAAACAACAAACGACACCGGTTGAATACGAACTGGCATGTAATTTGGTTTCCAATGAAAATAAACAGAATCAGAAAGGAATTACAATGTCAGTCAATTATACACACAGTTCAAACATGAAATTTCCCCTAGAGTGCACTCTTCTTTTGCCCCAAAACATACACAGATAATTGCAATGACAGAAGAAAATAAAATAAAATAAAATGAGTAAAATAATGAATGGAGTGGTGTCTTTTTTTCCCTTTTTCCTTAAACACTCTTCTCTCAAAATATCACAAATGTCAATCGTTTGATGGAACAAAAACCTTAATATGAATCAAATTTACCAATCAATTTTAGCTATAGGTATACACCGTCACGAGTATTCAATGCTTTTCAAAGCACATATGAGTTTTTTATCAGTCTCTGTACTCGTCTGTAAATCTTGAAAAAAAAACTCAATAGTCTCTAAATGTTAATTGTCTTGCTACAGCAAGACTGGAGCAGAAATGAAAAGGATATTGTCCTCTTCTTTACGAATTGTTGTCCTTTCACCGTAGTAGATTCTTTCACCGTAGTAGATTCGGGTGGCTCGCCATCAAACTTGAAATTTCTCACAGGATATCACAGATCATCACAATCCGCAGAACCAAGGACAAAATAGAAATGCAAAGAAGAAAAAGAAAGAGAAAACAAAACAAAAAAACGTACTCGGTTACCTAATGTAACCTAGGTTCTCTCTAGAAGAGGGAACGAGTATTGCGTAAGTTGCTTACGCTACGGGTAAAGTAATCTTTCCTCGAGATCTGAAGCCAAAAATGATCCTTAATTTTGTATTTATTGTCAATGAAATGCAGCGGACAGCAGAGTATAGTAGACTGAGCAAGTGTGCTCATTGGCTGTCCTGCGGCAAATGCAGCAGCCTATTGGTGAGCCCAGCGTGATGTCACGCCCAGTGAGGGCGCTTTAACGCGTCCCAGCCGGCCAGAGTGGGAGTGGCCAATGTATATAAAAGAGGGGCTCAACAGGCTGAGCTCTGGTTTTCATTGACTGAAGCGAATAAGCTCGCGGCGCGAGCACGGCAGGTTACGCAATACTCATTCCCTCTTCTAGAGAGAACCGAGGTTACATTAGGTAACGAGTACGTTCTCTTACGAGAGGTTCTCTCGTATTGCGTAAGTTGCTTAAGCTACGGGAACCCATTGTCAACGCCGTGCGTGCCAAGCATCCGCTGCATGAGACCCGGGGAGACCCGTGGAACAAACATGCAGAACAACGGTGGCCAGCAACGCGGGCCAGCACATGTAATAGACACTTGATATGAGCACAGAGCAGCACTGCCGGTCTATGTATAGACTTAGAGTAAAGGCGGTCAACAACGCGGGCCAACACAGTTCACAAGCACACAATAGAGCAAAGATTTTGCTGGACTATGTAAAGCGAAAAAAACCTTCGCCCAGCTGTTAGGGAAATAGCCGGCCAGCAACGCGGGCCCGCACATGCATACTGACGCGTCATAGGGAAACACGGACGGGCTCAGCCGGCTTACATACGGCGAGGCTCGCCTCGCTGAAATGAGAGTGGCCTGCACATGACAACTGAGCAAAGGTTACCATCAAGGTTACCATCGCCCTTGCTATCGGATGCTGGCAGAGCCAATAGGGAGATGACCTGTGCTCTAAAAGGCGTGCCAATTGCCCTCGGGGACGTAACCATGTCTCGGTTTGAGAATGACTTTAGAGTCATTTGGTCCAAACTCGAGACACGCGGGGCTGACAGACAGCGCGTGTAGATTCACCACATGTTTTATCGATGACAGGGCTATCAGAAAAACGGTTGTGAGCGAGAGGTATTTTAAACCCACGGATTCTAGTGGTTCAAAGGGGAAAGCTTTCAGGGCCTCCAAGACCAAAGAAAGATCCCAAACCGGAACCGAGGGGGGCCGCGGGGGATTCAGCCTCCTTGCTCCTCTGAGGAAGCGGATGATGAGCTCGTTCCTTCCTATCGCGTGGCCGCGCGTTGACTACGCGAACGCCGCAATAGCCTCAACGTATACTTTGAACGTGGAAGGGGACCTGCCCTTGTCCAACAGCTCTTGGAGGAAGGAAAGCACCCATGGGTACTTATAAATAAATATAAATAAAACAATGGGACCCCACAAGTGCGTGGGTCCAGGCCTTTAACAGTGCACTATTCGGAGAACACTGACCATTTAGACGCATAGAGCCGTCTCGTAGAAGGAGCTCTAGACTGCAAGATCGTGTTCATGAAGCCTCCTGGCAATGCAACGGGTATCCGTTGATTATCCACGCATGCAGAGACCAGCGCTCTGGATGGGGATGCCACACCGATCCACCGGCTTGAGAGAGGAGATCTCTCTTCACCGGGATCGGCCACGGGACTATGTGCGACAGCCTCACCAGCTCTAGGAACCAGGTCTGGTTTTCCCATCGTGGGGCTACGAGAAGGACTGAGTGGCCCGTTTCCCTGATCCTCTTGATTACCTGTGGTAGCAGCGAGATCAGGGGAAAACCGTACAGAGGGCAGCTGGGCCAGGTTTGGGCCAGCGCATCCATCGTTCTTTGAAAAGAATTTTGGGCAATGAGCGTTGTCTTTTGACGCAGATAGGTCGACCTCGACTCTGCCGAAAAGGCGCCATAGCGACTGGACCGTTTGGGGGTGTAAGGACCATTCTCCCGGGGGAATGTTGTCCCTGGACAGTCTGTCCGGGGCGATGTTCTCGTGGCCCGGCACGTGAGAGGCTCTCAGCGAGCGCAACGAGCGATGGGCCCCCGCGAGAAGGCGTTCCGTCAGACTGCAGAGATTTTTGGATCTGACACCGCCCTGGTGATTTATGTAGGACACCACAGACATGTCATCCTAGCGGACTAGAACATGGTGGCCCTTTAAGTCTGGGAGGAAGCGCTTCAGCGCGTTCTCGACTGCTATCATCTCCAGACAGTTTATATGAAGGCATTTCTCCCGGTCTGACCACAGGCCGAAGACTGGTCTACCATTGAACTGAGCGCCCCTAACTTAGCACCTAAGTTGGAGGCTTCCGTCGCAATAACCTGTCGGTGTGAGAAAGCTCTCATTGTCACTCCCCGCTGGTACCAACCGCCTGCTAGCCAGGGCTTCAGCGCTGAAACGCAGCCCTGAGTAACTGATTCAAATTCCGCCGGACGCCCAGGCCCGGCGAGGCACTCGAGCGATCAGCCAGCGCTGTAGCGGTCGCATGCGCAGTAGACCCAGCTGAAGTACTGCTGCAGCTCAGGCCATATAACCCAGCATCCTCTGAAATGTCTTTTAGAGATGCGACGCTGTCTTTCTGGAAAGACGCAGCCAGGAGCCGGACACGTGTCGACAGCCGGGCCGTCATTGCTACAGAGTCCAGTTCTATGCCCAGAAAAGAGGCTGACTGGCTGGGCAGTAGCGAGCTCTTGGTCCAGTTGACCGTGAGACCCAGGCTTTCCAGGTGGCTGAGAAGCACCGCTCTGTGAGAAACGAGTTCCTCCTCTGATTGTGCTAGAATCAGCCAATCGTCCAAATAGTTCAAAATTCGCATGCCCTGACCCCTCGGGGAGCGAGAGCCGTATCCATGCACTTCGTGAACTTACGGGGTGCTAAAGACAGGCCGAACGGTAGGACGGTGTACTGATATACCTGACCGTCGAAGGCAAATCTCAAGAATGGCCTGTGACGGGGTATTATCTGAATCTGAAAGTATGTGTCTTTCAGATCGAAGGAAATAAACCAGTCCCCGGGGCGAATTTGCACGAGGATCTGTTTGGTCGTGAGCATTTTGAACGGTCTTCTCATAAGAGTTTTGTTCAAATATCTCCGATCTAGAATTGGCCTGAGGGCTCCGTCCTTCTTGGGTACGAGAAAATAACGGCTGTAAAAGCCTGACTCGCTCAAAGAAGCAAGCAAGCAAGCAAGCAACTTTATTTATATAGCACATTTTTTAAACAACAGACGTTGCCCCAAAGTGCTTTACAGAATAATAACATAAAAATCATACAACAAAACAGACATACTTTATTCAAAAGCTAAAGAAAATAAATACGTTTTTATATAAGACTTAAAAGTTGTAATCGATGGAGCTGACCTCACATGGAATGGGAGACTATTCCAAAGTTTGGGACCTACCACGGAAAAAGCACGATCTCCTTTTAATTTTAAATTACAACGAGGTACTTTTAAAAGTCGTTGATCGGAGGACCTTAGAACTCTAGAAGGAGAGTAAGGAATTATAAGATCACTGATGTACTGGGGGGCAAGGCCTGACAATGCCTTGTAAACAAACAAAAGAATTTTAAAATCAATCCTAAATTTGACCGGTAGCCAATGTAGGGATTGCAGGACGGGAGTAATATGTTCTCTCTTTCGCACCCCCGTTAAAAGCCTTGCCGCTGCATTCTGCACTAACTGTAGGCGGACAAGAAGAGTCTGGGGGAGACCGATATATAAAGAATTGCAGTAGTCAAGCTTAGATGTAATAAAAGAATGAACTACAATTTCTAAATCCTCACTAGATAAAAAATGCTTTACTTTAGCAATTGATCTCAGGTTAAAAAAGCTTCCTTTGACAACAGCACCGATCTGTTTCTTAAAGTTAAGTGCTGAGTCCATAATTACCCCTAAACTCTTTACATGATTCTCAGTCTTTAGGGATAAAGAACCCAAATGATCAGGAAAGCAAGATGAGACGGGAGAGCCTACAATCAAAACCTCAGTTTTACTCTCATTTAATTGGAGAAAGTTGCTAGATAGCCAGAGTTTAATGTCACTGTAACATTCCTGTGCTTTGTCCAACGAACAGGTTTTATCTAAGCTCACAGGAAAGTAAAATTGGAGATCGTCTGCATAGCAATGATATGAAATGCTATACTTTCGAAAAACACTGCTCAAAGGAAGCATGTAGAGCGAAAACAGCAACGGTCCCAAAATCGACCCCTGAGGGACACCACAAACTAAAGGGGCCAATGTGGAAGAAAAGTCTCCCAGATTCACAGCAACTGTCCTACCTTTTAAATACGATGCAAACCACTGAAGAGCTATCCCCTGCACACCAACCCAACACTCCAGACGATTGAGAAGAATTTCATGATCTATTGTATCGAAGGCAGCGCTCAGATCCAATAAAACCAGAACAACATGTGATCCAGAGTCCAACGATAATAATACATCATTAGTGACCTTGAGCAGTGCCGATTCTGTACTATGACAGGTCCTAAAGCCTGACTGGAATGTATCTAAAATATTATATGTATTCAGATATGAATATAACTGTGAATAGACCACTTTCTCTAAAATTTTCGAAATGAAAGGTAATTTAGAAATTGGCCTATAGTTGTGATATACTGTATGATCCAGGTTAGGTTTTTTTAACAAGGGATGAAGAATTGCATGTTTAAAACTACTGGGTACTACTCCGTTCATTAGAGAACTGTTAATTATAGCTGTTAGGCTAGAACTCACAGTAGGAAAAACATCTTTAAAAAGATGAGTAGGTAGTACATCCAGTCTACTGCTACCTCCGTTCATTTTAGAGACAATATCTGCCAGCTGCGCTGGTGAAACTGGTTCAAAGTTAGAAAAAATATTAGACAGCGCAGGATTAATTAATGAACAGGAATGTACAGGTACTATTTCACTCCTGATCTTCTCAATTTTTTGAGTAAAAAACAATAAAAAATCTTCACAAGTCTCTTGTGTGGCATCTCTCATAACATTCCTTGAGGGGTTTAAAATAGAATCAATTGTGTCAAATAGTACTTTTGGCCGATTTGCATTATCTGAAATTACCTTAGAGTAAAATTTCATTTTTTCCTCTTTTACTACTTTCTGATAGTTAGCCAAAGAATTTTTTAATATCTCAGAGGAAACTAGAAGTTTATCTCTCTTCCACTTCCGTTCAGCTTTTCTACATTCTTGTCTAAGAGTGCGAGTTACATTATTTAGCCAAGGTTGAGAGGTTCCCTTGTGTTTCTTTAGTTTAAGAGGGGCAATACAATCTAAAACAGAAGTACATGACTTCGTAAAAACCTCAACCTGCACTTCAGTGTCCTCTCCAAAGACTTTGTCTGTAACATGCGATAAATACAGTTCTGAAAAAAGTTTTGCAGTTGTAGAATTAATGGACCTAGCATAGTGTAAAGGCTGAGAAGAGATTGGAGGGATGTAAGAACAAACAGCATCAAATTCCACTGAATAATGGTCAGAAATGCCTACATCTGAAACTTCCAGGTTTGATACAGAAATACCAAATGATAACACAAGATCCAATGTATGACCTTTCTTATGAGTAGGACCAGTAACATGTTGTATAAAATTTAAAGATTCAATAATAAAAAGAAATTCATCAACCAATGGCTTTGATGGACAGCATAAATGGATATTAAAATCCCCAAGGACCAGAAGTTTATCACAGCGAGACACCAAACCAGAGAGAAAATCAGAAAATTGCTGGATGAAATCCTTATTTTGTTTGGGAGGTCTATATACCAAAGCACAGAAAAATGAATCCACAGTGTCAATCTTCAGTATCTGTGCCTCGAAACTCGGATATGTTTGTGTGGATAGTAGTCTGCATTTAAAAGTGTCTCGGAAAACAGTGGCAAGCCCACCTCCTCGTCCTGAGGTCCGAGGAGAGTTCAAAAAGTCACAGCCTGGTGGTGTCAGCTCACCCAGAGCCATCTGATCGCCAGGATTCAACCAGGTCTCAGTAATAAACAGGAAGTCCAGCGAACGTGACATCATGAAATCATTCAAAACAAAAGCCTTGTTTGATACAGAACGTGCATTTAAAAGACCCATTTTTATGGAGGTGATTTCTGTCTTTTCCAATGGGACACTGGCAGTATATTTTAACACGCTAAGATTGTTTACATTAACTCCCCGTTTTTCGTCATTTAGATCATTCAGTTGATGGCGGTAAGAAGACCAAATGACTGGAATATGACTGTCAGAGGAAGCCATCTGAACACTGCTATAACAGCGGCGTGATCCACGATGCACATACCGTGGTCGGCGCGTAATTCCCAGGGCAGCACATCGATTATAAACTCCGGCTGGCAAGCGGGGCGAGGATTTTAAACGTAGCAAGTCAGATGATGAATAGTATAAAGCCATATCGAAGGAATGATACGATTGAAATTGACGATGATTAGCAGGGAGAGTCAAACAGACCAAGAAAGTTAACAGGGATAGCATTATCAGCTTCCGCTTATAATCCAGAGTTAGAAGACGCTCAATCCTACCATGGATGGATGAACAAAAGACAGGAATCAGGTGGTATGGTATCACCCTTGTGCGCGTCCTTCACCGCAGATCTTGACAGGAACGGTAGAAAAAACAGTTGCATAGTTTCCAAACCATGAACCGAAAATAGGGACCGAGTGATATCAGCCTGTTACACGTTGATCGTTTGTAGAAAAACAGCAGAGCAAACAGGAGCGTATTCTCCAAACCTGTGAGGACAGTCCTTTTCCCAACTCCTTTTAAATCCTTTAAATCGCTTAAAATTCGTTTAAAACTTTCAAATGTCTAAAAAAACAAACAAAAACAAAACAAACAAAAAAAACGCTGAAGAGCAGCGGCAGAAACACACGCCAGCGTTCGCTCCACACAGCCAAAGAAGGGGGTACTGGCTCTATGGACCCCTTGCACAGAAGTTTCTCTATTTCTGCACGAAGTAGGTGTGCTACTTCTCCATTCACTGTCGTCTCGGTCCACGTTTGAAAGCACGGGGGGCGGCGAGCGAACTGCAATGCATAGCCCTTCTTTACTGTGTTCAACACCCATTTTGAAGCGCCCGGGATAGCTTTCCATGCTTTTGCATGTAGAGCAAGGGACCGAATGGCCTCCGGGATCCGATCGCCGCAAACTGTGGGCTCGAGGATCTGAATCAGGGGCGCGGGTGCAGCGCGCGCGCTCTCGGTGCTGGAAAACGGCGGTTCGCTGATAGCGATGGCCGGCTGATTTATACACAAGGTCCCGGGGGCTTTGGACGGGGAGCATATCATGTGGGGAACTGGACACGAGAGTGTTGCCGGGGATAAAATGCTTTTCAGTAAGCGTGAGCGCTCGTGAGCGGGCACCAGACTTACATCTGCAAAGCAACCGGCGGGGCGCGACCGTGAGACAGAGCGAGCAGTGAGTAGGTGTGGGCACGGGGACATGGGCACATGTTCTACATCTAACACTTGAGCGGCCTTTACCAGCTTTATGAGAGTGGGCTCTGTGAGGGACACGGGGGGTATAGTGCTTGTGTGTAGGGGTGAACACGCGGAGGTGGGCACATTTTCTACACTTAAAACACATGCGGCGTGAGCCGTATAACCAGACATTATGCTCTTTTTGAGATTTCTCTGGGTCGCCGTAAAAACGGCGGTTGTGTGCAGGCGAGCGGGTTGCATTACCGGCTCATTGGCTGCGAAATACACATCTGCAGTAGCCGAGGCTTCGGGGATTGACAGAGCGGTGAGTTTTGACGGCGGCCCGGCCGCAGCGGGGCTTAGCCGTCTTTTCTTCCTTTGAACTGCTAGGAGGACTTCGCGGGCTTGGGCTTTAGCGCGATCTTAGGCCAGGGTCCCCGCGGGGGAGGAGGCGGTCTATGACGGCTGGCTGAGCGCGATCTAGGGCGGCCGCCCTGTCGTCGCTGCGAAGGCGGTGGCTGGGCTGGACGCTGGGCGGAGCTCCGTGCAGGCTGATCCCAATGGCGGCGTGCAGCAGAGTTTGAATGACGCGGCAAAAAGAGATTCATGGCCTGCGTGGTCTTTTGCACCTCCGAGAAACGGTTCACGATCCCGCTAACAGCTGGGCCGATGAGGCCGGTGGGGGAGAGCGGGGCGTTGAGGAAGACAGCCTGCTCGGATTCCCTCATGTCGGCGACCGTCAGCCAAAGGTGCCTTTCTGTGACTGTCAGGGAAGCCATGCACCGTCCAAGAGCCTGGGCTGCGGACTTTGTGGCGCTAAGGGAGAGGTCCGTCGCGCTGCGAAGATCCGTGATGGTGGATGGGGCCGTGAGGCCTTAGAGGGGAGGGCAGCCCTTGAACGCCATCCAGAGGGCGGGCAAAGGTGCGCTGCTAATGCTTCTTCCACCGGGGGAATGGAGTTATACCCCTTCTCGACGGCGCCGCACCTTTGAACGCCATCCAGAGGGCGGGCAAAGGTGCGCTGCCACTGCTTCTTCCACCGGGGGAATGGAGTTATACCCCTTCTCGACGGCGCCGTCGACCTGAGAGAGCGTCGAGGAGGCATGTGAGCAGACTCTCGCGGAGAAAGGGGCGTTCCACGACTTGGACAGTTCGGCGTGGAGCTCCGGTAGAGAGGGTGCAGTCCTGGATGCGGGCGCTTGGCGGTGGCGATGGAGGAAGTATCCGTTGAGCCTGTTCGGCACTGGCTCCTCAGGCACTGACCACTCGAGGCCGAGTTGTTCGATAGCCTTGGTGAGGAGGCGCAGAAGCTCTGCGTCAACACCGGCCAGACTGACGAGTGCGAACCACTCCTCGCTGTCAGATGCCAAGAGAGAGCAGCTGTCAGCGCCGGCGTCCATGTTCAAATCATCTGCCTCGTACTCTGAAGCGGCGGCGGCGCGGGAGGAGGGGCGGGGAAGGTGAGAAAGAAGCTTGAGGGAAGGGTTCCGGCGAGCTTCTGGGCGCCAATTCGGTCTCCGGTGGTCTCTGGGAGCGGCTCTTCTTCCTGCGCGGCCCAGCAGAGACAGGCGGAGCGGTGGCGTCATCATTGAAGAGCTTAAGTCGAGCCCGCAGGGTCGACATTGAGAGTTCTTCGCACTCAGGGCAGCCACCCGAGGAGAGTGCGCTGGCAGCGTGCTCGCGGCCCAGGCAGAGAGCGCAGATGAGGTGGCGGTCTCCAGCGATGAGCGGGGCCCGGCACGAGCCATTTTGGGGCGAGGCATTTTGACAAAAACGCCTCGCGCTCTTTTAGATATAAGAGTGTGTGTCGCGGCGGCGAGCACACACAGAGAGAATGCAAGAGAAGGCTTAAAAGGATACTGTCGCCGGATAGCGTAGCAGGCACGATCAAAATAACAATTAAACATACAAATATCATTTTTCAAGAAGAGATATTACACTATGTACCCCTAGAACAATCCTACTTGTCTTTCTCACACAAGAGCATGTGACCAATAATGGCGCCAGTGAACTGAAATGGAGGAATAACCACGCGGTTCACTATGACCACACTTATAATCATTTAGAATGAAATAGTAAAATTAAACAATAGAACAAAGCAATATCTCTCCTCAAGAACTTATATATTACTCATTTACCTCTATATTAATCGTCTTTTGCTTTCACCCAGGTGCGTCTCACAGGCCCGCATGGCCAGCAATGGCGTCGGTGAACGAGGAATATCCACACGATTCTCTATAATCTTAGAGTAAAATGCAACTCAACACTCACTCAGCTTCTCCATACACTGCAGAACTTTTATTCCCCAGCTCCACCTGTATAGAATTTCTACGGGGGTTATTTTATGTATGTTACATATGAAGCAGCAGAAGCAGCATCATGTCTTACATGCTCACAGCAATGTTTGTGAATTTATTGCCAATAGAAAGTTTCGATACTTGCTCTGCAGCAGCAGCGTGGCAGATCTATTCAGCCGAGACCAAATACATTAACATTGCCATATCTATTACCATGCCAAACTCTATTACCAATCTCCCGAGAGCTGTCATAGCATAAATATGGCTTTGCTCATTCACTGCTTTTACATGTGGTTGCTTTACATGTATGTTTTTTTTTTTTAAACATCATTATAACATCCTATTATGATACACTCTACTCAACTTCACATAAGAGCAGCCTCTTTCCTCTTGGCATGGATGGGAAAACATAGGTGTGAAACATATTTTCATAATTAGACAGAACTCAAGAAGACAACAAAAGTGTTTCTCAATTTAAAAGTAAAGTGTTCTCACCATTATTAAGATTCAAATTTCATCAAAATATCCGTCTCAGGCTTTGAGAATGGTTGATTGCTTGAACATTTGTCACCGTGTTGCCAACATGTCATTTCATTGGTTATAACCGAGTTGAAAGGAAGTTTCCCAATGGGAGCTCTGTAAATTTCCACCTGAAGTGTCATGCAGCATTGAAATGTTTTCTGAGACTAACGTGGCAGGCATATTGGATTCTATTGCTGATCTGTGAATAAGTGTGGTGTGCAATGTATGACCGTTCTCATGCACTGCATCTCATGTGTATATGTTTACCTGCTCATAGCCTTTTTAATATTGGAGCAAGGGACATCATGGTGGCTTTCACTATATATAAAAGTCCATTTCATTAAAAACCCTTTCAATAATTGAGCACTGCACTGGTAAGACATCAGCAAAAATATAATTTGCAATTTATATGTGCAGGACCATTAGTAGCTCAACAGCACAGTGCAAGAATTTGTTCTCAACCTTAAAGAGGATTTTCTCTGGTCAGCGATGAAGCATGTTGCACTCAAGAAAGACCCACTTGATAAAACTCTTTTTTGAGAAGTCTTGACTAAGAAATGCAGAAATTAGTGGAAAGAACATGAATTCAGGGAAATGCAGACGCCTCCAACTCTACTGACTGTATGAGGTTTACTATTTTTATTATAGGGGAGGGGTATATGCACCCGCTGTGCTGCTTTTTCTGTGCATGTTGTGGATTACATAAATATTGTTGTGCAGTGCATAGCAATTGGACATGTGGGAATTTGGCCATATTCAGAGTGTTTATAAATGGCATTTGTCACTTCCTGAGTTTGTGTTCTCTATTGTTTTCTCCACCTGGCCAACCAGTCAGACTTGACCTACTGGTTTGTACAAAACGTTACTTCCAAAAATAGATCTAATTTAAGAGATGGAGCATTTCAAGGGTCATGAAGATAAAAAACAAGCCTGTATCTGTGGGTCATTCATCCATAGCTATAAAAGTAATTGGCATAAGATAAGAAATATTTAAAGCACTTATTTTTTGCTATAAATATCTTGTTCTCTTTTAAGCAGTCTTTGAACAGGAAATTAACAAGAAATTTGTTATCAGGGAAGTCGAATTATCAGTCATTTGTGAATGATGAATTTCTACATGCATACAGAATTTTCATTGCCAAAAAAATCTCATAAGTCTCACAACCACTCACAAAGCAAAAGTACAAAAAACACATTAATAGCAATTAGTTATTAATTTACAATGCTTTCTAAACTACATTACCTTGCAAATACAGTACTGTGCAAAAGTCTTAGGCACGTTAGTGTCACGGAGCCATCCACATCATCACTCCCGCCCACTTGTTACACCAGATCCCAATCACCTGAATTCTAATCACCGGCACCTGTACATCATGATTACACTCACTATTTCAGTCTCAGTCTCCTGCACCTCTGTGTCTGGTCTCGTCTTGCGAAGCTACAGACTCTACTCAACTGTTAAATCCTATTTGAAGATACTTACCTGTTGTCCTGTGTATTCCCGTGGTCATCGCTCTGAGTCTCCTGGTCTCCATTGTCCTGTGTCTCCTTAGTCTTTGTGTTCAACAGTACCCTGGTAAAAGACATTGAGTTTCTCATGAGTGAAGTGTTCATCGTGTCAAGTTTATCCCCTTCGCACTCTAGTATTGCTCTGCACTGTTCACTCAGCACCTCGCTCTCTCTGCACATCAATAAACCTGAATATTACTTACATCTGCCTTATCTGTCTTTCTGTGAGTGTGACAGTTAGTCACCCCTCAAATGTTTTAAGCCAGTTATCTTTTGCTCTAGTGTGTCAGTAGGAAACATCATACATTTCCAAGCATTCCTTTTGCCATTTATTGTAATAATCTAGTGAGATTTTTATATGCTCACGGAGTCTGACAACACCCGGTGCTCCACACGGAGATCTGATCTCACCATCATTGAGTTTGTCTGTGATTACATGAAGAAATAACGCTTGAAGAAACATTCCTGCAAAGCTATGTGAAAAGTTTTAGGCACTTATGTAAAAATGCTGTAAAGTGAGGATGCTTTCAAAAATAATGTCATAAATAGATTTTAACTAAATCAAATCAATATTTGGTGTCACCAGCTAAGTGGTGTTAGGGTTAGGGTTAGTGAACTAGACAGAAAGCAATTATTGTTTTGTCTTATTTTAATTAATTAAAGCAATTATATAGAAAATGAATGAAATGCAATCAATAGGCAGTGTATGGCTGCAATGAATCATTAGAATTTATAATAATAAAATCACCCTTTGAATCAGAATGACTAACACTGGCTTTATCCTGTTTCATGGTCACATGTGTTAAATGCTACAACATAATGGACTATAAATATAAACACTTTTGTCTGTCTCTCCTGGTTGTTCTCTGTTCCGTCCTCTGAATGAATGAATAAATCTCCCTCAGACAGACATTAGCAGGTTTGCCTTTGCTCTTTGACTCCCTTTGTCTGAATGCTTCCATGATTTGGCATTTCCTCCCACTGAGTGGTTTACTGGTGGCATGAATAATTCATTTTGGTAACATTTGGTGGATTGGGTATTTCTTTTTCATTTGCCCACACAACTGAACTGTTGAGATGTGAGATGCACCACTTTACCTGTTAAACTACTTTACTCGAAATCAACTGAAGACCAGGAGACGATAGAGAGGTGGGGGTTTAGATGTTAAAAGCCAACAGTCCACCACTCAGGGATATATATGTCACTTTAAATTGAATACTTGCTCTATCTGTACTTTAGTGACATGTATTCGCTTGGTGAAATGTTTAACATTTATGTATAGCTGATCACTACTTCTTTCCAGAGGTCTTTAGATTTAAAGGGACAGTTCACCCAAAAATGAAAATTCTGTCAGCACTCACCCTCATGTTGTTCCAACCCCCTAAGACTTCCGTTCATCTTCGGAACACAAATTAAGATATTTTTGATGAAATCTGAGAGCTGGATCGCTCCTCCATAGGCTTCTAAGGGATCGAAACTTGCCGGCCCAGAAAAATGATTAAAGACATCGTTAAAATAGTCAAGTTACTATAGTGGCTCAACCATAAGTTCCCTTTCGAGGGAACTCTCGATGCGTCACTTGACGCCTTGGGAACGCCCCCAGCGTGAATGCGTCTGAGCATCAATGTCAACTAGTCCAATGGAAAAAAATGAGCGTCACGGGCGGGTGACGTCATGACCAGGAAGGGATAAAGGCTCACCCGGTGAAACGCGGCAATAGCTTCTGTGTCTCAGCAAGCGATCTGTGTCATTTTGTCTCTGTCTATTTACTGTTGTCTGTTGCGGAAAAGGATGGAAACTAAACAAGTGTACAAACAGTGTGCTTCTCCCTGCCCGCGTTATTTAACGGGTGGGGACACACACGAGCTTTGTGTCGTTTGTTTGGGAGTGGAGCATGCGGTCTCAGCCTTCGAGGGGGCTGAGTGCCAGCATTGTGAGATGTTACCGCTTCGCATGCTCCGCTCTCGCCTGTCACTCTTTGATAAAGAGAGTGGGCAGGCTCGCGATCCGCAGGGATCAGGACCCGCGTCTGCTGAGGCAGCGCGGAGATTGCATTCCTGGGGATCGCAAAAGGATCTTTCGGAGGGGTTGGAGACGGGTCCGAGGGCTCTTTCTCCTTCCTTACCCGAGAGATCCAGCGCTCTCCCCCCGGTGTCGGAAGCACGCTCTGCGGTTTCTTCCGCCCGGGGAGAGAGCCCTCCATTACTTCATTGCTCTTCCTCCGAGGAGGTTGATGCGATGAGTTTGGAGAGTGAAAGCACACACATGGGGGAAAGAGATTCACAATTTATTTCCCCAGCATATGATGAGCTGGTGGATGTTATGTCGCGGGCGGTAGAGAAATTAAATATTGAATGGCCATCTGAGAAGAAGGGCGCTCGTCCTAAAAGCAAATTAGATGAGCGCTTTTTATCTTCCACCACATTATCTCCACCACGAGGGCTTCCATTTTTTCCCGATTTGCACAATGAAATATCTAAATCGTGGAATAAACCTTACTCATCTCGTCTTTTCAGCCCTCAAGTTAACACTTATTCGAGAATAAGGGGGCTGAAAGAGTATGGTTATGAGGCGATGCCCCAGGCGGAAGAGAATTTAGCCAGTTATCTTTCCCCTGGTCCCGCATCGTCTCTGAAAGCCTCGGCTTTGCCCACTAGACCGCTTAAAGCCACTTCGGTGTTAGTGGGCAAAGCTTATACGGCAGCAGGTCAAGCTGGAGCATGTCTGCATACTATGGCAGTGCTCCAGGCTTATCAAGCTGACCTGCTGGGGGATCTGGATAGTAGTGAGGGAGTCAGTCATGACGATATTCGTGAACTTCGTCGGGCTACCGATCTTTCTCTCAGGGCTACTAAGGAGACCGCCAGAGCAATTGGGCGGTCTATGGCAGCCTTGGTAGCTACTGAGAGACATTTATGGTTAAATCTGTCTGAAATTAAAGAAAAAGATCGAGCTTTTTTATTAGATGCTCCGCTTGAACCTTCTGGTCTCTTCGGCGACGCAGTCCACGCGGTCGTCGAGAGATTTCAGGAGTCAAAGAAACAAGCTGACGTTTTTAAAAAGTTTCTCCCTCGCCGGGTCCAGCCCCCTGGGGCTGCTGGGCGTGAGCAGCCCCAGCCGTCGAGCTCATCATATCGTGTGCATCAGAAAGAGAGTGTTGCGTCTCGTGCACCTCCACGTAGAGACTGGAGACAGACGCAACCCTCTCAACCGAAGTCTTCTAAGTCGAAGCCGGATCTGAGGACCGTTCTTCAGGCGAAGAAGGCTTCGGTTCAAAAGAAAAAAAAAAGGTCCTGATGTTCATGCATCAGGCCTGTGAGGACAGCCCCGACCGAAGTGGAGCGGTGTACACCTCATTATACGGTGCCCGTTCCATTTCGGGGTCCTCACGAGACCGTTCTGCCAACCCTGCCACCCCCGGTGCTTCAGGGCGCAGCGGTCTCCAGCGAGTCGCTGATGCTATGCTGCGGCACAGCATTGGTTTCGCGCCCTCTGAGGGGGGCCTTAGAGCGGCCAGTTCAGGTAGTTCCTGCCATTATGTTTCAGGCTCCGGAATTAGCCGTCTCAATAACACCAGAGACCAGCCTCGAGAGGCTGGTTCCCTTAGTAAATTTTCTGGCAGCGTGGAAGCTTCTGCCGAATATTTCTCGTTGGGTCCTGCAGATTGTAGAGAAAGGATACAGAATCCAGTTTGGTTCTCGTCCTCCTCGTTACAACGGGGTGCTGCCCACAGTGGTGCATCCCGAGCAGGCTCTGGTAATGGAGCAAGAGGTAAAGGCCCTGTTAGCAAAGGAAGCTATAGAACAGGTGTACTCACCCGACAGAGAGTCGGGTTTTTACAGCCGTTATTTCATTGTTCCAAAAAAGGATGGAGGGTTGCGTCCCATTTTAGATCTTCGTCTGTTAAATCGTTCAGTACAGAAACTCAAGTTCAAGATGCTGACACTCAAGCAGATCGTGACTCAAATCAGATCCGAGGACTGGTTTGTCACGATAGATCTGAAGGACGCTTACTTCCATGTCTCCATCCTCCCTCAGCACAGGAAGTTCCTAAGGTTTTCTTTCGGGGGCAAAGAATACCAATATCGGGTTCTTCCTTTCGGTCTAGCTTTATCACCCCGCACGTTCACGAAATGCGTGGATGCAGCTCTAGCCCCTCTCAGGCTTCAGGGCATACGTATTCTGAACTACATCGACGACTGGCTGATTCTAGCGGAATCAGAGCAGTTGGCGGTTCGGCACCGAGGTGTCGTTCTCGCTCATATGCAGATGTTGGGGTTGAGGCTCAATTCCAAGAAAAGTGTGCTTTCTCCAGTACAGAGAACCACTTTCCTTGGTGTGGTATGGGATTCAGTGACGATGCGGGCTACTCTATCGCCCGTTCGTGTAGCTGCTATCCTGACAGCCACCAAAGAGCTAAAGCTAGGCCAGTCACGCACTGTGAAACAGTTCGAGAGACTGTTGGGTCTTCTGGCAGCAGCGTCCAACGTGATTCCTTTTGGCCTGCTGTACATGAGACCTTTGCAGTGGTGGCTCAGGACCAGAGGGTTCTCCCCGAGGGGAAACCCACTTCGTGTGATCAAGATCACGCGGCGATGCCTGAGGCTGCTGAGACCATTCTAAGCTCCAGAGCTCCAGCTACTAGGAAACTATATGCGCTTAAATGGAGAGTTTTTTCTGTATGGTGTCACCGACATCAGTGGGATCCAGTTAACTGTTCTGTGAACACAGTACTCGAGTTCCTGCAGGAGCGCTTTACGTCAGGTCTATGTCCTTCCACGCTCAAGGTCTACGTGGCGGCCATTGCGGCTTACCACGCCCTGGTGGGGGGTACATCGTTGGGTCGAGACCCCCTGATTACACGTTTCCTTCGTGGCACATTGAGGCTGAGGCCTGCAACTCGCACTAGGGTGCCAGCTTGGGATTTGGCAATAGTACTAGAAGGCCTGTCTAGGGCTCCATTCGAGCCCTTAGATTCGGTTTCAGAGAAATTTCTTACCCTCAAGACTATCTTTCTGCTAGCTATTTCTTCCCTTAAGAGAGTTGGAGACCTTCAGGCCCTTTCGGTTTCCCCCACCTGCCTTGAGTTTGCACCGGGGATGGTCAAGGCATTCTTATATCCGAAACAGGGATACGTCCCTAAGGTGCCGACCTTGATTCCGAGGCCTATTGTGCTGCAGGCTTTCTGTCCTCCTCCTTTTACATCGGCGGACCAGGAAAGGCTGAACCTCTTGTGTCCAGTGCGAGCACTGGATACTTATGTTCATCGGACATCGTCAATGAGGAAGTCCGACCAGTTATTTATTTGCTTTGGATCACCTAAGAAGGGTCTTCCTGCTTCTAAACAGACAGTTAGTAAGTGGATAGTTGAGGCTATTTCACTTGCATACGAGTACTCTGACCTGCCGTGTCCTTTGGCGGTCAGAGCTCATTCTACGAGGGGTATGGCGGCCTCTAAAGCCTTACTATTTGGAGTTTCTCTTCAAGACGTTTGTGATGCGGCAGGCTGGTCCTCACCGCTCACATTCGTTAGGTTTTACAGCTTAGACCTGGATGCTGCCCCAGGTTCTCAGGTGCTTAGTGCTTAGTTTCAACAGACTGACACTCAGGTACTTGGAATTCTGGCGTTTTGGGTATTCTCGTTCCCAAGGCGTCAAGTGACGCATCGAGAGTTCCCTCGAAAGGGAACGTCTCAGGTTACGACTGTAACCGTAGTTCCCTGAGAAAGGGAACGAGACGATGCGTCACCCTGCCATACTTCCTGCTTCCCCGTGATCGGCTTGCTTCGACTTTTTGAAGCTAATGCCGCGTTTCACCGGGTGAGCCTTTATCCCTTCCTGGTCATGACGTCACCCGCCCGTGACGCTCATTTTTTTCCATTGGACTAGTTGACATTGATGCTCAGACGCATTCACGCTGGGGGCGTTCCCAAGGCGTCAAGTGACGCATCGTCTCGTTCCCTTTCTCAGGGAACTACGGTTACAGTCGTAACCTGAGACGTTTATTCACCACGACTTTATTCAACTATTAATTTTCTTCTGCGTAGGCCTGAGTGAGTTCCCATAGTGTAACAGCGCAGACGTTCTGTGTTGTACGTCACCAAGTAGGCTCACTATTGGCCGACGCTGGTCATGTGTGTGATGCGTGATTCATAATTCATAATTTTTGACATTTAAAGGTGCAATCAGTAAAAATTTTGAGTGTCTATTAACAGAAATGCAAAATGACATTCATAACTATGTTTTCAGTGGTGTATAAAGAACTTACTTAATAAACCGTAATGTTTTTATTACCTTAGAATGAGACATTTATATCTACATAACCGCGGGAATCCCCTTCTATGAAGGTCGACATATTGTGACGTCATGTTTCTACCGTAGCCGAACGCGCACAAACAGCGCTACAGAGCACGTTTCGTCACTACCTTGAAAGAGAAGCCGCAGAAACCTAGAAGCTAGCCATAAACACCGTGAGTAGGCCCTAGTGACTTGTCAGTGGTGTAAAATATGTAGTTGGATTGTTTCATGTAACTGTGTTATGGCTTTGCTATGTGGGGATACATGTGCTGGTTACGTTCGTGAGACAGCTGATTAACTCTTGTCATTGACCATAAAACAGTAACGTTACAGGAATCACAAACCCGTCGATCTTGGAAGCATTTTAAGTCGATCGCGAAGAGTTTTCAAAATCAGAGAAAAAAAGCCTAATGTGTGTAGTAAATGGTGTCTAGGGGATGCGGAGGCGCACGCGCCGTTATAATCATGTCAGTTTTGCCGTGCGCACCTTTGGGCTCATGCGGACGTGTCGAGTATAAACAAGGCTTTACACTTTAACCAGTGGTGGACGAAGTACACATACCATGTACTTGAGTAAAAGTAAAGATACTCAAGGTAAAATATTACTCAAGTAAAAGTAGAAGTGCTGCCTTTAAACATTCACTTGAGTAAAAGAACAAAAGTATTTGCCTTCAAATGTACTTAAGTATCCAAGTACTTTGATTTTTTTTTATGGCTATAATGTCCTATTATAATTTGTCACAAGACTCTTGCTTAACTCAGTCTAAGTGAAGAGTAATGTCACTCTTGGCACACCAATCTATTAATTAAACGACATTAATTAGTCTGATATATGTATATATATTTGAATTGAATTAATTTTTTGTTTGTTTAATTTTGGAGGGAAGGGTACTGTTCCCATAAGGTATAAAACATTTACAGTATTTACTGTATATATATTTTTCCAGTGCCTATGGTCATAATTATTAACATCTTAATGTTATGATACATTAACATAAACCTGCACAACGCCATTAAATATATATATATATATATATATATACACACACACACACACACACACACACACACACACACACACAAAATATATATATATATATATATATATATATATATATATATATATATATATATATATATATATATATTCTATATTATGGGAGCAGCCATTTCCCTCCAAAATTAAACACAAAAACGTATTAATGCAGTGTTTCTGCTAGGCTACTCCCCAGAAAAAAAGCTATTATATGCAAGTAATTTTAGTGGCAACGTAAGCAATGTACATTATGCGTCAATACTTACCGATAATTGCTGCAATAATAGCTGCTGCTCTCTGTCCCACGATTTGTTTGGAACTATTGAGAGCTACAGGAATAACGTGACCGCGCGGCGACGAGATCACTGTCACAACCTTCTTGCAACTCTCATATTTAACGGCTCTGGTTCGCGCTCAGTAGAGACCGCCAAGGCAAGTTCAAAACAAAGCGCGCGCGCTGTACTGTGACTGGTGGATCGTTTGACCAGTTACGTTTTTATCCACTCATAAATAAAAAGGAACGACTGATTTTGAAAATGTAGTAGAGTAAAAAGTAAGATATTTGACTTTGAAATGTAGTGGAGTTAAAGTAAAAGTCTCCCAAAATTTAAATACTTGAGTAAAGTACAGATACGCAAAAAAGCTACTTAAGTACAGTAACGAATTACATTTACTTAGTTACTGTCCACCACTGGCTTTAACCAGCTCAGTAACAGCTCATATTAGCCAGCTAAACTTTTACTAGCAGCTACCCTGTTAGAAAAATATATAGTTGCCTAGTTTAATGTGGTTCTTCTCCCTCGCTGTATTATGGGTTTAGACAATCAGCTGATTACTATTATTATATTATAGACCCTTGATCCTCACCTGACCTGACTATGGCTTTGAAAACGATATCCATGATGTCAGACTGATCTCATAAAATTGCGTGTGTATGACACGCCAATTCGTATTTCCATTTTTGGCGTGCTATCAACACGCACAATCGCTTTTCAGCGTGTTTATGAACGCAGTTGACTTAACGTTATTACTGTATATATAAATATATGACCTACCTCCACCCCGTCCCTAAACCTACCCGTCACTGGGGTTAATAGCATTTATGAGTCTTCCCCTGCCATCCTAGGGAAAAAAAATATCGCTCCCCAGATGTAGATCTACATTTTGCTTCGTTTCGCTCGGAAATTTAATGGCGTGTACATATACGCGGAATCACTTGGACATTAATGGCGTAGACATACACGCATACACGCGGATATCTCAAAATGCGTATAGATAACACGCCACTTGACTTGAAAGTGGCGTGTCTGTTTACGCAAAAGTCATGATGTCATGTTGATGATGTGGTTTATTATGGACTGTGGTACAGAAACAGTGACAATGTTACACACTCTTGGCTTACTCTGGCTATTCTCTGCTGTCTCAGACGACGATATGTTTGTCCCGTTTTAGCCACCGTAGCTTCTTCGAAAGGGAGGGGTGAGCAGTGGGCTGAGCCCTTAGTGCAAACTCGCAAACGAACCGCTAGATGCCGCTAAAAATCACACACTGCACCTTTAAAGGGCACATCACTTTTGGAAATAGTAGGTCTACCCTTGAATTACTCTGCAATTGACAAGAAAAGGAGAAATGCTGCATGTTTGCAGATATTGACGTCTGTCTCCAACACGCCTTTGTTTTTGTCATTTTTCAGTGGAAAAAATAATAATAAGAGAGCTGTGATTATATCATGAAAGGAAAATTCAAATTAGAGTACTTTAGTTTGGACTATTAGATAAATAAAATGTTAAAGGTTACCTGCGTTTCCATGATTTAACATATAAAATGACCAACCACAGTTAATTTTGTTTTTGTGTATAAAAGTTTGGCAGCAAAAGCCTGTCAATTTCACCTCTAAAATGCTTCTCAGTGTTTACTGATTTTATTTGGAGCAAGAGATACTGGGGGAGTGACTTCATTACACCAGATATATCGCTTGCCCAGAATAAAACCTGATGTTACCATGGTGATGGTCACCGCTAAAATTTATTTTTTGAACCTTAAAAAAAAACAGAATATGCTCAATCTAAAATCGAACTTACCTGAGTAGCCACTGAAACCGGCTTAATGAAATAGGTCAAGGATGCGTTTGTGTGATTGAAAACAGTGTGGTGAATGCAGGGGTCTTGACATGAAAAAAAAAAAAATTGCAGATGGAAAAGGCATTTTCATTGTCATTTCATAGCAAACATAAAAAAACCATATTATTCTTATTTTCATCTTGTGATTGATTGATTTATTGATCGACTGGTTGATTGATCGACTGGTTGATTGATTGATTGATTGATTGATTGATTGATTGATTGATTGATTGATCCGTTGATCAATTAGTGTTGTGATTATTTTTTTCCACCAGCATTTACATGCATTAGATGCTCTGGATGAGAATCTCATTTGCTAATTGCAGCTTCAAGACACTTCGATTCCCTTCCTTTCTAGTGTGCTATAGCGCACCTGTTCATAAATCATAAACCAACAGCATCTTTGAGCTGCAGAGCACCCTCTCCATTATTACAGCTACATAACCATCACTGTCATCATGCTAAATCAGATCTGCAACTGGCCTTTGTGTGGACTGTTAAAATCCGAACCATCAAATGGATAAAACACAACTTCTGACCATAAATCATTTGATTGAATTAGAAAACTCATTAGACAGATGGATCACAAAATGTGTAGCCCTACCGCTGTTGTTAGAAGACAGCGATGATCTATTTAAGTAGGAAGTATTTTGTGGCAGCATTCTGTATGCGATTTAGAATGGTAAGCAGAAAAAAATCCTACTCTCTGAAAGAAATTACACAAATAAAAGATTGTTTATTTAGTAAATCAGAAAGCTTGAGGGGGACTTTCTTCCTAACAATTATTTTATGGCAAGTATCACAGCGGAAAATCAATATATGTGACCCTGGACCACAAAACCAGTCACAGGTGTACATTTTTTTCAACTGAGATTTATACATTAATAAATAAGCTTTCCATTGATGTATGGTTTGGCAGGATAGGACAATATTTGGTCGAGAATCTGGAAAAGATTGAAAATCTGTAATCTGAGGGAGCAAAAAAATCTAAACATTGAGAAAATCGCCTTTAAAATTGTCCATTTATTTTCGCGATTGTGCTGCATCTCACTCACAAAAATATATTTTTTATATATTTACGGTAGGAAATTCACAAAATATCTTCATGGAACATTTTATATACTTAATATCCTAATGATTTTTGTCATAAAAGAAAAATCAATAAAATTTTGACCCATATAATGTATTGTTGGCTATATTGCCACAAATATACCCGTGCGACATGTGACTGGTTTTGTGGTCCAGGGCCACAAATGGCAAGCCGGAAACTGAGAACATGAACTTGAAGCAGTTTTTATACAACATCCTAAAAGCAACCATATAATAATAATAATACATTTTATTTAAAGGCGCCTTTCTTGGCACTCAAGGACGCCGTACAGGGATAAGACATTTAAAAGCACCAGAAATGAATAAACAACAGCAGAAAGAGGCAGAACAATTGACATTACTGTAAGTGAAATAGGCAGTTTTAAACAGATGTGTTTTGAGTTGCAATTTGAAAGGGGAGAGTGAATCAATATTTCTGAGTTGGTGAGTTACAGATACTCCATATATATATATATATATATATATAATATATATATATATATATGATACTAGTGACATACCATATATGATATTACTGTAGTACTACATTACAGTTTTTTTTTATTCGCTTTGGTACTATTTTCACAAGGTGTGCATTTTCAAAACTCTTCGTACAAAAATCCAAACTGATCACACTTGTAACGCAGCTAGTCATTCTTTCAAAACCTGATGTCATGCTTTCAGTCAGTTGCACAAGTTTTCAGTCCACATAATCATTGTTTCAAACACAAGATTATTGTAATATGTAATGAGAACATTTGGTTTAATCACCGAAACACAACAGTATGATCTTCTTTCAGTTTAGTACTTTTAACAATCAGTTCATCCAACAGCAAACAATGCAAGATACATGTTTCAAAACGGCCTTAGAAGTGCTGAAATTAATATGCTACAGTAGCTACTATAAAAGACAGATTACACAGTTTTCAAATAAGGGAGTTTTTACATTACCCAATATTTACATAATCTATAATTTCCAAAATATCCATCATATGTGTAATCAAGTGAAGGATCAATGAAGACATTCTCTACAATCATTTGGGCAAATTAGTTTTTATTTTTCAGATATAATTGTAACATAGGTATACTTTCTATAATGAAATGTAACTAAATAAGAACAAAACATAACATTTAGTGCACACATTACATTACTGTTATTTGGATCAAGCCTGTCTTGAGCATTTGACCATAGATACTCGTCCACATCACAGTGAATGTTATCATTGTTCATGCACCTTGGAAAAAACCTTTTGGCGTGACGAATCCATGCTTGACATTGTTCTACACTGATGTCATCACATGCATCATCCATGGCCTGAAGGAGGGTGGCACGCTCAAGGGGTTGGCGATCATAGAGCTTCCACCTCCATGCTGAAAGAAATTCCTCAATAGGGTTGAGCAAAGAAGAGTATGGAGGCAGGTAGAGGGTCATGAATCGGGGATGGGCCTGAAACCATGCTTGAACTATGGTGGAACCTGACATTGTCCCACACAATTACATAGGTGAGCCCTTCACCTTGACAGGCCGGCTCAATTTCATTGAGAAACTCAATAAGATGTGCAGCATTATAGGAGCCAAGTAATGTCCTTCGACACCATCTTCAGAGATAGCTGCGCACATGGAGATGTTTCCTCCACGTTGTCCAGGCACTTGGACAGTGGCCCGTTGGCCGATGATGTTCCGTCCACGGCGAGGAGTTTTGGCCAGGTTACTGTAAAGCCCGCTTCATCAACAAAAATGTACTTGTGATGGTTCACATCAGCGTCAAGCACCATAACCCTCTAAAAAATATATTTTGGTTAGTTCTTTTTACAGTGTTGTTCCAATATACATATGACGTAAGTGATGCATCAAATAGTAACAGTAATACAATATATAGTGGCGACAGTGGCGGCCCTAAGCATCTGGGGGCCCGTTTCAATAACTAATATGGGGCCCTACCCACATAAAACATAAACATCATAGAGCATAAAAAGCATAGATTCCTGTTGGTTTGTATCAATGGTATATTATTTTATTACGTGCACTTTCAGCTTCATGAACAGGCAGCTCAACATAGAAATAATCCATCCTTATTTGATTAAAACTATATATAATTATACAGCGTTTTACGTTGGAATAAGCATCGCCCTTTAACGCAGGGTAACGTTAACTTCACTTTTGGTAGACTGAAGCTTTTCTTTTGTTGTCCGATATCTTTAGTTTTTCAGCACCACTGGCATATGTAC